>OU015490.1:51601393-51626393 GCA_907164885.2 Dolomedes plantarius
GACTGAAAAATTCTAAGATTTGTTAAGGCTTTTTTTTTTTAACGTAGGATTACTTTCCCCCATAACGGTCCTGCGGAAAGGAAAATTTCAGACGCTAAAACCGTCCGTCCGTCCTCGCGAGTTATAATTTTGGCAACTCGCCAAACCCAGTCTATCGCTTGGACAAGTTAAACAGAAAAGTGCTAAGATGCGTCAAAATTTTGACATACCTATATGTATATATACATACGTACATAAAATTTCAGGTAGTCTCTTCTAACAAAATTACCGCGGGTTATTAACGTAGGATTACTTATTGTTGCTTACCCTTTTGTATGTATATATGTATGTATGTGTTATGTATATATGTATCTATATATA
Organism: Dolomedes plantarius; assembly: GCA_907164885.2. Classification (NCBI taxonomy): domain Eukaryota; kingdom Metazoa; phylum Arthropoda; class Arachnida; order Araneae; family Dolomedidae; genus Dolomedes; species Dolomedes plantarius. The sequence goes on from OU015490.1 coordinate 51,601,754, forward strand.
TGTACGTATGTATATATATACATATATGTATGTCAAAATTTTGACGCATTTTTGGTACTTTTCTGTTTAACTGTTTACTGCTTGTCCAAGCGATACAGGCTGAGTTTGGCGCGCTGCCAAAATTATAATTCGCGCGGTACGGACGGGCGGTTTTAGCGTCTTAAATTTTTCTTTCCGGAGGAACGTAATCCTACGTTAAAAAATTCGAATCGTTTGTTCATTTTTTCCTATCATCCATTCTAATCAATTTTAAAGTATACAAAAATTTTCGTTTTCTTGAAATAAGGATGTTGGGTTTCGATTATGAGAAATTCAGTCACTGGGGACAAAATTCCATGTACCACTCAACTCTGCCGTCTCGCAAGATTCGTCAACGATATCTCCAGTCTGCAGAGTCGTCAAAAAATGTGTATCCGAAAGCTAAGGTTATCTACCTTGCTGAAGATAGAGACTGATATCCAACTTCCTGCTGAACAAACAATGTTTTTGAATCAGTGATTCTCGAAATATAACCAGTGACATCAAAATGCGAAGTTCACTTAATCACTTGCTCATTTCCTGTAGGCTGGTTTCATTCTAGATTCCCATTTGATGCTGAAAACGTCAAAAGAGCATGCATGTCTTTGTGCGTGAGAAAATATTTTATTTACACTCATTTTTACCGATTCTTTGAACCCAAATTGTCCTTTCTACTAAAGTACATTAGCACGATTTTCCTCAATATATGCTTGTGAAATTAACTTTCAGGATTTAGCTAAACACCGTTTTTCCTACCAAATACACTTTTTTATTCGTGATACACGTTTATTATGAATAATACTAAACGCTTACATACCTGATTATAAAAAAGTATTCGTTGACAAAGAAGATGATGCCCCGTAATGTACTTAAAGTTCAACAGTGAAAACAGTAAGGCTGTCTGCACACGGGGCAACTCAAAAGAAACTGATAACTGACTCGAATCACAAACCAGTCCGTGTTGAGTCGTAACCTATGTAATTGAATGGAGCCACGCACACGGCGCAACTGGTTACAAACCCGGTCGATGGGTTTGTAACCAGTTGCGCCGTGTGCGTGGCTCCATTCAATTACATAGGTTACGACTCAACACGGACTGGTTTGTGATTCGAGTCAGTTATCAGTTTCTTTTGAGTTGCTCCGTGTGTAGACGGCCTTACATTTACCTCTGAGCTCGTGGCATGCATTATGCTTTTAACCTTTAAGGCTGCTGTGTACTATCCCTATTCGATTCGCTCACCGCAATGTTAACCTATGGAGAAAATGTGTCCAAGGATTACCGACTTGGATTGAAAGATTTCTTTAAAAAATTTCTACTCCGTAATAGAGAAAGAAATTTTACACCTTGGGACATTTTTCGTTTATTTAAAAAGAATACTAAACATTTTTATAAATTATTCAGGGGAAAAAATCTGCTATAGTGTATTTTAAATGCTCCTAAACTCCTTTGGTGGACGAAATTTATAAAATGAATCTCGTTGCAAGGCGCAGAAAAGTTCGAGCTATCTGAAAATACCATATTTATTGGATTATCGGCATTTATGTTAGCTGTCAATGGTAGACACATTGTCTCCATAGGTTAACATTGTGGTGAGCGAATCCAATAGGGTTAGTTCACAGCAGCCTTAAGATATAGTTAAATAAAACAAATATAATGAGTTTTCTAATGTTGGTTGGCAATGGTAATGTTGATTTAAGTGAAATAAAGCAGTCCATTGGATACGAATAATATAATTAACATCTCAATATGCACCTGATGAACCTTTTCAAACATGATAATTATCGATAAATAGTTTAAGCTGAAATTAGGTAAATTTTTAACCTTATTGAGTCATGCGAAAATTTATTTTTACAACCTAAATTTAGAATTTTTTCTATATATTTCCTGCCATAAGTTTAAATGTCATCGGAAATTGCAGATTCGATCGTTTTCGGAGATTTGTTGTCTTTGCAGCATGCCTCTGTTTAATATTTATTACATTAGCATCTCCTTCTTACTCATCTATTTCAGCGGAAAACACTGAATTCAGTATTATCCTTGCTGATTAACACAGGATGTGCTCGGTAAAATAAAAACACGGCTAACCCAAAAATGACCTTGTATACGGCAAAAAAATAAACTATTCAGAAGTTTAAAATGAACTATTTGTAGCGTTTTAATAAGGTTTACTGAAAACAAAGTAATTTGTATTTCATTTAACTTTTGTCTTTTGTGTGATGCATACATTATTCCCATACATTATCGGGTAATCGTGTCATATTATTCGGATTATCCTCTCGCGGATAATCTGTGGGAATATAGTGTAATGTTATCGCTTTCACGTGTCATGAAATCTGGCAAAATCAAATGCAAGCAACTGAAATTAAGTTCACTCGATTTCGTTTGCAGCGTTTCCATCTCGACTTCTGTTTTTTTCAATCTGAAACGCTGAACCAGATGCGGTATCAAATTAATTAAGTCAATATTTTGATTCCCTGTTATTAGCTGTAAACCGTCATTGAATGGCTGAAAGTTCATTAACAATTTTTTTTCCTCCTAAGTGACGTGATAATGTTACAATTCAGATATGTTTTTTTATCATTATGAAGATAATGTTCATCTCTCTATTTCTCTTGCACATAGAAGAGTAGTAAGTATATGTAAATTCACACCAACTGATATATTTTTCAGTTGTTATAAATTGAGCTATTACACCAGCTACCCTCTTATTTATTTGAGTATACTGCTATAATCAGTACAATATCTAAAAATGGAATTTCTTTTTAACTAGATCTCTAATACAACTGTTAGAAAATTTTTCCGTGTAGTAAAAATTTTGAATCTTTTATAACCATTTTTATGTTGTAAAAGTTTTCTTTTACAAGCTTTTATAGGATGCCGGCAGATCCCGTGTTTGTATGTTGGAAAAATAAATCCTGTTCATAAAAATTTTCATTATTAAAGAGAAAACACTGAGATGAACAGGAGTGTGGACATATTTGCAGTTTAAAATTATACATATCTGGAATGCAGGGCATAAACATTTTATACTAAGCATTATGAAAATTTCGGAAATTCTTTTTTTCTCGTCCACTGTATTTTTCAGTTGTTTAATTTCATATCTTGGGCCATTCTAAGACATGATTTATATGATTATATTATTCTTTTTAATAAACTAAATTTTGTGAGTACATTGTTTATTTAAAGAATTTAGTGTTGTTTGCTATAAAACTCATTTCCACGTTTTGCGAAATAAATTTACATAAAGATTTTATTTCTCATTACTCTGGAATTATTACCAAAAAAAAACTATAAATAACTAGTTTCGAAATCTTAAATAAACATGGAGGTGTGTTACATTAAATTAGTTTTTTTTCCTTTGTCAAATGTCTCGAAGACTTTGCTATATTACTTGTTTGATTGGAAATTTTGGCAAACTTTAAAATGACAGAAACGCAAATCTTTCATAGTGATAATAATGGCATGTTAGTACTAACAGTAGTTTGATTTCTTCGCTTTTCCCATTTTTAATTTTATTCGATTAAGTGCCCAAAGATTTCGTTAAATTTAATTTAACGAGTGTTTTTTAATGAAAAATTTAAGCGAAGTTTTTACGTTGCAAGATTTGACTTCGCCAAAAAAATATTTTAAGGTATACCTAAAGATAAAACTGCTATTATAATAATTACAGTGAACGTACGTGATAGACAATTGCAGTGTACATCAAATTTTACATTTATCCAAGGTGAACGATTGATATATTTTGTACTTTGATACATTGATATCTTTTAGAATTTTATAATTCTCTACGGTGAAAATATAATTTTCTACGAAAAGAAACGTCGTGTGACTCTATGTATAGTAACAAGAAAGGCATAGGCCAAAAGAAATTTTGAGATGTCCAAAAGTAAAATTTATATCTTGGAAGCAGCTCTCGACGCCATGATATTATAATTCAGTTAAGTCCAAAACTAAACTTACTAGTTTGCTACAAGTTTACCAGATTAATTGAGAGTTACTAATTAATGTTTGTTATCTGGTAAAACGAAACAAATTAGGGTTCCTTTTAATACCGCTAATTGATTTAAAATTTCATTAGCTGTAATCGGTAGCGCGTTTCCCTAGAGTTTAGAATAGTTTGCACCAATTACTACATCGTTCAACATTATTTTAATTTGAATATATCTCCAATGTCATGCTTTGTTCTGCGTTTGTAATTTTTTCAAACTATGATTTTTGCCTTAATAATATAATTAAAGCGAGAAATAAATAAATAAATAAATATATATATATATATATATATATATATATATATATATATATGAGAATTAAATTAAGGAATAAGTAGTGTTTTCAAACAGAATTTTTCGTAACATGTCTTTTCGGAATACTTCAATGTGGTCCTCAAAATATTTACCAGAGGCTTCACTCCATGTATTTGAGACTATTTGCAGGAAAAGTAAAATTCTATCTTCTCAAACCACTATCTCGACTGATTTAATGGCGTCTGTTTCTCAGTCAGGTCCATCTCTGAGAAGAAAAAGAAAAAAAAAAAAATATTTGTATCACGACTGAGAACAACATTCTGCAAGGTTGCTGGGCAACCTTTCTCATTTATCAGACAGTCCTTTCAGCAGAAGTAGAGATGAGCACATTCTGTCAATTACTTACCTGGAAATCTCAGGGCAAGGAGGGAGAGGGGTTGCCCTTTCACCCATATACCCGGCCATTTAGCGTCAAACAAGGATTTCCTTTAATTGCCTGGATCAGCGGTTACCAGTTAAGAGAAGTGGGGTGGGGCTGCTACTGTGCATTCCTGGGTGAAATAACGATGATTACATCTAGAACCGGATATTTGTAGCCCAGTCTCCAAGAGGTGCCCTCAGGACTCGGCACCCGCATTTTGGGCGTCATGGTTAAGGTGAAGCCTGCGTCGCACACGGCACTTACGCTTCTCTAAGGTAATTCCAAAAATTATGTGTATCTGGAATACCAGGTAGTTTTGGAGGGGCATTTCTGAAGCAGCATATTATAACTCTATGCATCCCCTAAAGATGCTGGAGAGAGAGGAACTTAAGGGCAGATAGCTACTTTTTTAGGCTTGTTGTGGTAGGAGCAAAAGTTTTCACCTTTAAATAATCGAAGTGTTTATGTAAATCTATTTCTTAAGGCAAAAGCCCTCGGTATAAATGCTTGCCATATTCAGAAAAGAAAATTATCGAGGGATGAACAATTAGGCTTCATCTTCAGGAATATTTTATATCCAGACGCTGTGGATACTAGGTAAAACTAGTATCTGTCTAAAATAATTGGAAAAATAGATATTTCAGAACAAAAGCTTTCCTAATCTCATTTATTTTAGAGTTCTCGTCCCTCAATTATCTTTTTAAAACTATTTTTTTTCCTCTAGGGTTGTGTGAGAATTTCAGTTAACGAGTGAAGTCGTCTTTTTAGATTTTAAAAACTAGCAGGTTTTCGTAGGAATATTTGCTTTAATCATTTCCCTCCCAGCATTCAATTTCGCAACAATGTTGCTGTGATGTTGTCGCACTTTCAGAATGTTATATCAACATTGTGAGGAAAATGTCAGTTCCTACATTCAAGGCATCTTGTGTACAAAGTTTGAATACTTTTTGCATCGCCTTAGAGATGATACGAGGACATTTAAAAGCATTTATTTCTGAAGGATTTGCCATCTGCGTTTGTTTTGTTAAGTTTGCATGGTGCGAAGAATCGGTGTATTTACTTTGTAACTTCAATAAAGGGACATATTGATACAACGAGGCTGCTATATGGAAATGGACGTCCTTCGACATTACTATGGAAGTCACAGTCATAATTTATAATGCATAGTTGGAATGGCACAATTTTAAGAAATCTCACTCTCCAGAACTATATTTTTTGTTGCGAAGTAATCATTAATCCATTTTGTCTTATTTTCTATCATGTCGAACTGATTCTTCGGACAGTAAATGTCAATAAGAACCAGGCATTAATATTTTATTGATAAGCACAATCTAGAATGCATGATAAAAAATGAAGTAGGACATATATCAGATCCTACGAAAGCCTACAAATTTCAAAATCTATGGAAATTTCAGTACAATTGCTAATTATATCACAGTGCATACTTAAAATAAAATGTAAATAGATGAATGAAGCACTAATAGAAAATATTAGAGATACCATCTCAAATTTTCAGAGTTTTACGAATCAGATTCTTTTACCTGTTGTTTATATTATCCACTTTACCCTAATGGCAAACACGAAAAGAAAAGATTTACGTTTCGCATCAAACCTGAAACACTTCAATTAACCTCATTTTGAATAAGATGAAAACATTCAGGCCCAATACAAAGTTGCCAGAATGGAAAAACTGAAATATCGGATTTTTTGAAAGAGCGGATAACTTGCTGTGCGATATCTATAAATGTTAATCTTGTCATCCATTTCCATAAACATGCAACCTGATTTTTTTTTTTTAGCTGTTGAACTTTTATTTCCCACACACAAAAAAAAGTACAGTTGTACATACTTGTAGTGCTGCAGTATTCTTTTATAAATTAAAAAATTCAGTATCAGCAATGTATCCAAGTAACACAAAACCAATGGGAAATTGTTGGGCAACCGTTTTTAGCATAGTTGGCCAAAAATTAGATTTAGTTGTTGGGATTATGTTGAAACAACAGGTGGCATTGCAGCTCACCCAACGGTTGGCTGTCAGTAGGCCCAACCATTGGGAAAGCAGTTAAAGTCTCATTTGCAGTTGGGACAACAACATTTTATAATAGTTGACTCAGCATAAACATTTTGCAGTTCGCCCATATTCATTTCTGGAAGTTCTGCCAACGGTAATCATTCCCCAACGATGTAACGAAAATTTATTTTGGGGCCAACGATGTGTGTTTCTTTGTTAAATAAGCATACTCACTCACACACAAGGGAGGTAGAAAAGGGAAATGATACATAATAGACGTAGAGAGACAACATACAAATTATGAATTTCAATAAGGCTAAAATAATTAACATTCACAAATAGCTATTATAGATAGTGCAGGTTTGTTTTTTATAAGACTCAATAATTTTAGTGCAGCTCTAGGCTTCAAAACTTCAAATGCTATCCCATTTAAATGCACTGAAAGAAAATTCGTGAAAGGTTAAACCTACTAAAATCGATGGTCGACTGTAAAAACATATAGGGCACTGACATTTGATGAAGACTTACACGGACGTGTTACACTTGGCATGAGCTTCTCTGACAAGATTTCTAATTATCGTCAGGTAGCTACGGTAGCTAAACTTTTTTGTGGTTTGTGGTTACAAAGCAGGACAAACCACACTACTGTGGTTTACGTGCCACTATTTTGCCCCGAAGTGAATGTATCATTTGTTTCCGGTTAGGAAAATGGTTATAGTTTATACCGCCAATGAAATCTGCCGGATCTTTGCAGAGGCTATCTTTTCTTTATTCGTGATTCCGTCTTTTTAGTGCTACAAAGAAAACATGTATATTTTCTTTACATAATAAGATAATCAGTATGAAATTATTCCCTGCTCGATGCCAGCCTCTTGTTAAAATATCAATATTTTCTCCTGCCGCATAACACTTTTACTGCCCTGTATCATCCGAAATATCATGTGATCACGCTACGAAGGAAGAAAAAAAATGCTATTAAATACACCAAGAACCATCAAAATATTCCACAAACCATCATTACTTAAAATGATGGGGAATCACTTAATTAAAAGAAAAATTATATCGACTGCCACCCAGGTCATAAACTGCTTGAAAAATTACTAAATAACGACTCGGCGAATCATCCGGAAAGAGCAAAAAAGCTGATTTGCACTATCTGATGTAGACACTTAATTTTCCTATTCTACCTCTTGTCGCGTGCGTGTCACCAGACCATCTACGTGGCTATTAAGTCCCGATAATGACGTATAATCAAGCAGATGTTTCTTCCACCTTTTTATTCAGAGTCTTTTAGCCGCAATTTATTGGAGTAGCAGGTAATTGCCGATAATCCCTCTCTGTCATTTATAGGCGATTTAATTAAAAAAAGAGCAGGAATGATTCGGAGTTTGGTGTTCTAATTGTAATGGTTTCGGGTGTCGTGATTGACGTCATTGGAGGAAGATGCGTACGAATCCTCTGGGCTCAACACTAAAGTGCGTTATGTGATTAATTGAGATGGGTGAATCATTCGAAATGAAGAACGACAGGGTGGGTTATTCAGTGTCTTCCCCCTCCCTTTTTATTTATTTATTATTATTTTTTACTTCTGCGCGTCGCTATATGTAACATGAAAACAATCTTTGAGCCATTTGAAAAAGTCTTTCTCTGTTTACGCTTTTAAACGTATTGAAAAAACAAAGATATTTTTCTTCAAATATGTCATCTTCTGAACATTTATGTGTTAATTTAAATTGTTACATTTTTTTCGAATTTAAAGCCATTACTTCAAGTCAGTGTCTTCCTTCTCCTGGAAAGTTTTGTGGTGGAAATGAGAAATCCATTGATGTCACATGCTGAATAGTTAATCATCTTCGTAACTGGATGGCTGAACGCATTCAGAAAATTTTTAACTACAAAACTAATTAGCAATAAAAAATTATTTAGTTAACTGTTGAAATAATCATTTGATTGCTGTAGATCAGTTTCAGTTATTAAGTTAAAAGCCATTGCAATGTAGATTAATGAAATCAAATGTTAAATAATAATAATAATAATAATAATAATAATAATAAGTAAATTTTAGGAGAATGTTTTGAAAATTTAAATTTTTGAAGATTAACCAAAAAAAATTAAAACAGATTATTTTATTATTAAAATAATCATTTAATTACTGTAGTGTAATTTTTAACCAAAACGCTAATACAGCAAGGAAAAATAAATTCATGAGTTAATTACTTAAAAGATAAATCTAAGCGATTATTTTGTGGTTGTAAATGTTCCGAAAAAGGCTAGCAACAGAGCGACTCCTCCTTTGGGAGACTCTAAAGATATTGCCATACATCGAAAAAATATATTATAGTAATTTACAAATATGTTATTATATATTAATCTATATATATAAAACAGTTCCGTAACTGACTCATTCATTCACTGACTGACATACAACGCACAGACCAAACCGCTGGACCTAAAGGGCTGAAATTTTGCATGGCGATTCTTCCAATAGTGTAGGGGTGCACTAAGAAAGATTTTTCAAAAATTCTTCTTAGATTTTTTTAAATTAAATTTTTAAGCTGTTTTTTAAACTTTTTTTACGTTTGCATTTAAAATAATACATTGAGGGTTATAAAATTTATATCACGAGAAAGATCATAAAAATTCCTTCAAAATGAAATTTTTTTCGAATTTTTACCTCCATTTCCTCATTTTTGGTGAATTTTTAAAGATTAATTTTTAGAATTTAATTTATTAAATGCTGATCACGTGATTTCTTTTTCTGGTACTTTCAATAAATTTATCGTCACGTGCGTAACAACTAAATAGACAAAAAAAATATTTTTTTCTTTTTCTAATGCAGCAGACGATTGGATATTATCCAAAAAAAATGCATATCCTTTACGATTTTTTTATAAATATATATATAGATAGATATATATTTTACATCAATTGTATACATTGATCATCGCATTTATTATAAATATATATATTTATTTTTGGCATAAATTGCATACGTTGACCGTTGTATTTAATTTGAATGTACTCCGTAGCGAAGCGCGGGTTTTCAGCTAGTTATTTATATAATAATATATTTGTAAGATTTATAGTAATTTACAAATTAAGGCTTGTTATAATTTTTCCCATCTCGTTCTTTTTACTCTATCGTTTTAAATTTATTAAATTTTTCTGAATTCGTTTAATCTTGGAGCTTCTTGTAGTCTAAATTCGTTTCCTGCGTTCCTTTTGATTAAAACATTCCCTCCCTGCATCAGAATCTAAAGAAAGAAAAAAAAAAATGAAACTGTGTAGAAGAGCGTTAAAAACTTTCGTTGCGTGCTGGTGGAGCCCATGGATTTCTTCAACCGAATATATGACCTCTACGGTCCCCGTATTTCCCTGCCATCCCAACTTTTTAATTGTATTTGATGTTTTACTCTGTGTCTATTTTCGTAGCAGCACTTTTCTCTTTCCTGATCCTTTTATCAGTACTCTAGTTTCCATTTTATACCTCCGCCGTAAAAAAAGTAAGGGGTCGTATGAAAACTGAGGAAAGTAACTGAAGTGAACTGAGAGACGACTTTGCAAACCCTAAATTATTATTACCTCCTTAAAAATGCATGGAGTGTTAATTTCACTTATCACACAGCAGTTTATATTAATCCCATAAACGCCTTCGATTGACAGATAGAGGTCTAGACTCATCTATTCGTAAAACATAAATAAATAAATAAATAATACAAACATGGATAAAAATGCAGTTTTCTACTCCAATGGTTCTCAACCGGGGGTACGCGAAAATCTGTAATGGGTACGCTGTTAACTACCAAAAAGTATACAAAATTATATTGATACACGCTAGAATTTAATTGGGACAAATGTTTGAGTAATGATTTAAAAATGAAAACTATCAGTAAAGCAACAAGTAAACATGTCGCTCGTCGCAAGCAAACACAAAGAACTAGCAGACATTGCTGTGAAGTACCTTCTGGGGTTTACGACAACTTAATAAGGATTTTCAAGTTTAACTTACCCGAAGAACAAGTATAGAAACATTCTTAATGTTGAGGATGATTTACGGCTGAATTTGACCAAGCTGGAGCCAAATATTGATGAACTTTGTAAACAAAAGCAAGCCCAGCGTTCCCACTAATTATTTTCTGAGACTTTTTTAATTTTATGTCTGATTAATAAAAACTTTGTAATAAAATGCCCATTAGAATAAAAAATTTTGTTTTTAATTTAAATTACCTATTCGTAATTAAACTTTAACAGTTTCATACTATTTAAACTTTAACTAATATAACACATTTTAATAAAACTAAAGTGTTTTTGTTGGGGGTACGCATAGTTAATGACACACAAAAAGGGGTACGTGGGTTGAAAAAAGTTCAGAACCACTGATCTACGCTATTAGTAAAATAACGTTGCTAGAAGTGGAATTCAACAGGACACTTGACGCTAATTGCTGCAAATTCTCATGAAAGAAGAAAAGAAAACTGAAGTCAACCTTCAGTTTTAATTTAACTTTCGAACTGAAACCTTATATAGGAATGAAAAACCAAATTCATAAAACTAGTGAAATAATGATGATAACATTGAATTTGATGAATGGAATTCATAAACTAATGAACTTAATCATAACATCTCTTTATCAACATTATCATTAAAGAATCATATCATTAACGTTTAATGATAATTTCGACACTGTTAACGCGGAGATCTAGTTTTTAAACATTATTTCATTTGTTCTGTTGCTTTCCTTCTCCTTTAATTGGAATATTTCAGAGTCAATTTTATATATATATATATATATATATATATAACAGTTCCGTAACTGACTGGCTGAAAGATACAAACCGCTGGACCCACAGGGCTGCAATTTTGCATGTCGAGTCTTCTTGTAGTGTAGGGGTGCACTAAGAAAGACTTTTGAAAAATTCTTCTTAGATTTTTTAAAATTAAATTTTTAAGCTATTTTTGTAACTTTTTTTAAGTTTGCATTTAAAATAATAATCTGAGGGTTATAAAATGTACATCGCGAGAAAGATCATAAAAATTCCTTTAAAATGAAATCTTTTTCGAATCTTTACCTCCATTTTCTGATTTTTTGGTGAATTTTTAAAGATTAATTTTTAGAATTTAATTCATTAAATGCTGATCACGTGGTTTCTTTTCTTTTGGTGATACTTTAAATTAATTTTGCGTCACGTGCATAACAACGAAATAAATTGGCAATAGAAATATTAAAATACGGAAAAAGATAAATTTAACCACTAGACTCATCGAGATGGAAGTTTTTTAAGACTTTAATTCAAGTTAGTATGTTTTATGGATATTAAACATACAAATTAATTGCATACATTGACCGTTGTATTTAATTTGAATATTTTCTTCTCTTTGTCTATAAAAATATCCGTTACGATTTTTTATGAATATATATATATATATATTTGGCATTAATTGCATACATTGACCGTTGTATTTAATTTGATTGTACTCCGTAGTGAAACACGGGTATTCAGCTAGTATAAATTGATATATATATATATATATATATATATATATATATATATATATATATATATATATATAACAGATTTCATAAGACTGGTGACTTTTACGGATTCCGAATAGTCTGCGAAACTAGATTTGCAGTAAGAATATGAAAGATCTATTTCTTTCATTTTATGATCCCTAATGTACAAGAAGCAAAAAACATAACTGTATGTTTACATTATTCCTCAGACTCTCTAAAGGGGAAAAAAAAATTTCAACTTGTGTTAGTGAGTGCCTTTAAACAATGGCCTTTCGACGCAATACGATAATCAGCAAAATTCATTCTTTTTTTTTTTTAAACTATCTTTATCTTGTTTTATGGCCATTCAAGATGTCTCGCATATCTCTTTTATTTTTTTAAGCAATTTAGATCGCCTACGTTCGAATATAAATGAACATTCTGGAGTTGTTAAAAGTGGTGTAATTTGATAGGATGTCTACTACTTCATTATGGAGACGAGGATAATTTTGGAAGTTATGTAGGTGCAAGAGTTTAACTGGTATGCAGAGACTTTTTGTCCTGTACTTATCGTAGACGTCAAACAGTACATAAAAATTGTGAATTTGCTGCTAACTCGAAAAGGTAACGGGAATCCAATTTTTATAGTAAAAATACAGGAATTAATTGTACAGAAAGTGCATATTTTTAAGTACTGGGTCATTACCGTTAGCATAGCTTCACATTTCTCCGAATAAAATATTATAGAGCAGTGGTGCGCAAACTTTTAACGAAGGATTACGTTCCTCCATAACGGTCCTCCGGAAAGTAAAATTTCAGACGCTAAAACCGTCCGTCGTCACGAGTTATAATTTTGGCAGCGCGCCAAACCCAGTCTGTATCGCATTAAACAGTTAAACAGAAAAGTACCAAAATGCGTCAAAATTTTGACAGATATATATATATATATATATATATATATATATATATATATATAAGACAATGTTGAAAGGGAAAAAAACAGCATAAGCTAACTTACACTATGCAGTGTGAAACTAAAAACATGGAAAGATAAGAATTTAAAAGGTTTTTGACAGCATCTCTTCATCAGCGGTGCCAATACTGTCTAACAACCAATGGATTGTTTCTGATAAGTATGATCTATCCAATAAACATACCTAGACACTGAACAATCCATAAGAAACCAGAGGAAATGTATGAAATGCTGCTATCCAAACAAACGACACCAAGCTTGGCGCTAGACAATTATATATATATATATATATATATATATATATATATATATATATATATATATATATATATATATATATATATATATAGATAGATAGATAGATAGATAGATAGATAGATAACACATACAATACATACATATATACATACAAAAGAGGTAAGCAACGATAAGTAATCCTACGTTAATAACCCGCCGTAGTTTCGTTAGAAGAGACTACTATTATGGGGATTCTATTATGGGGACACTCCACAGGTGAACCAACATTGCTCTGTAAGAGGGGACAACACAGGAACGTCCGTGATTTAGCGTCGATTCGATACCCAGCCCACTTTGCGGATACTCACGAAGTCAACCTCTACGACCAACTTTTGAGTTCGAATGTCAATGTTCGAACCTCAGCTTTAGCTGTAATTTGGGAAAGTTAGACTATATTTTTCAGAAGTATTCCTAAGCAGATTCTCCGGGAAAATATTACGCCCTCTGTAAAAAAAAAAAAAAAATATGTATGGAACACTCCTTTGTGCGAGATGCCACTGAGAAGTAAGTCGCGATAGCTTGTTCCATACATTATTTTTCATCTTCGAGCAATCTAAATTTTGTGTCTCAGTTCTTAATAGATAATAGTTCTTTCTGATGTAGGCTTGGTGGCTGCCCTTTGTTAAACACCAGTAAAATTTTAGAAATATTTCGCATTTGGTGTACTAATTGGGTAAGCCTTGCTTAAGAGCCTATAATAAAGGCAAAATCTAGGTCCTACTCTGCAGGTGGTTCTATTTCTCCCTCGGTTCGACATATTAGGTTTCATCGGGAGCTTCCATGTTTGTCCGTGCGCGTGTGAATACCCATCTCTCTATCTATACATATGAAAGATTTGCGACACCGCACTTTCTGGAGAGGCATATTGCATAAATATCCATTATTTTTTGAAGTTATTTATTAGACGTTTATGTTGTAAAGGAATACTTCCAGCGTAAATCCTAGAGGAAATCGAGTATCGGCTTTGATGGGGATCTCTCTCTTCGGGCATTTTTCAACACGTCCCTATCAGCTCCAGCTCTCTAGCCTGGCTTGAGACCTGCCACCGCGCTACCACTTCATCTCTTTTACGGCCTCTCCCGCCGTGTACCGGCCCTCCTGACAACATTTCCCGGTCCGAACGACACATCTTATATGCCCCCCGGAGTTCTTATCAGAGCTGCAGCCCCCCGCGATCTCCCTCTCTGGTGTGCGGATTCATTAAGAGCCTGTACTTAGGCTAGTTTATGGGGAAGCCTGGCTTCCAATTTACATCCGACCTCAGATTGGAATTGGATGGGGGAGGAGTGCTGTTATTTTATTATTATTTTTTATTATTATTTTTTTTTTATGGAGATTCTGTTTGTTCTCACTGCAGAGGATATAATGCATCCAAGGAAAGTGTAGAGGGAGGCCCCAGGAATCCGTGTAGCCGTTCGGGTGGATCAGGGTTCACGTTGGCCTAGAAAGATTGGAGTTGCGTAAAATCAAGGTGCCTAAAATTTTACATTGCTGGGAGTTGTCACAACTAATACAGTGATCTAATTATGAACCTTCATACATTGTCCAGTTCTTAAATTAGACTTTTTTTTTTTTTAACTTTCCAGTGCTAATGGCTTTTCTGAATTGCAGAATCAATCTTGGAATAAATTTTTTTCACGTTATTTGCAAGGAAGTACTGAAAAGTTTTCAACGTAAAGGAAAACTAAGGCTGAATCGTAAAAAAAAAATTTTTCTTCTCCTGTTTTTATGACGCATTTGTGGAAGTCAGAATAGGATTTGAATGATGCAAATGTCTCTCTTAAGAACCTCTCGATTACTCTTATGACAGTTTGAGGAAGAACCGGGAAATATGTAGTTATCATCTAGAAATTTTATTTTCTTCTGATTATCACGATAAAATTTAACAACATTTAATTTCGACAACAATGATAACAATTTTATTTTTTATTTATTATTTTTTTTTATTTTACTTTTTGAAGGTAAAATTATGATTTATTTTTCTTTCCCCTGTTCATATGTAATTATAATGTCAAAACATCGGGTGTTTCTCATAGCGCAGATCTCTTAATTCCGCTTGTGAAACGACGTAATCGCGTAAGCATTTTTTTTCCTTCCTTCGACCAACGTTTCCATTGATTAAAGATCGCGAAACGATATAGAAATTTATTAACCTACAATGTTAATTATACTCCTCTAATTTAGCCTATAAATCCTGCATCAACTTACGATCAGACGTGGGCAGTATATCCACACGCATTCCATTGCATTAAAAATATATCAGTATATTTTATTTTACTACATACATCTCTATTTTAATAAACTCTAAAAATCAAGTATTCGTCATGATATTATATAAGTTTGTTGTATTATGTGCCTCTTTGAATATGTTTGATGAACTCTATAGAATCATGTATTAACCCTTTAATTCGTATGGGTGCTATATAATGAAGAGTATTTGTTACTCATTCCATATTGTATTACCATTAAATTATATCATTTAACTGTATTTGAAAATTCATATTTCTAAATATATTTTGATGGGCACTATAGAACGCTGTATTTGTGGATAGAATATATTGTGTATTAAATACTCATTTTCAAGACTGTATTACCATGATAATACATCAGTCTGTTGTATTGTACTATCTCTCTCTATAAATGTATTTTGGTGAACATTATAGAATCCTTTCGTAGCATTTGATCACAGATGGGCAGTAGTATATGGTAAAGTTCCAAACTGCATTGTGCCTAGTTTAAAGGTGAAGTAGTGCGTTTCAAACTGCATTACCCTTAAATTAAATGAAATATCCTGGGCTGTGGGTTCTACTATCAGGTTTTCTCTGAGTATGTTTTAACAATCACTGTATTAGCATTTGATGAAAGAAAACATAACGTAATACAGTGCATTAAATGCAGATTTTCCGTACTGAGTTACCATAATATTTTATCAGTTTTTATGTAGTATTCTACTATCGCAGTAAACAAACATTTCGGTTGTCTGAACAATGCATCATATAACAGTACAGCTGTAAACTTCATGTTTACAGGCTTAGGTGTGTGGCAAAAATTCTTTAGATCTTTTGTTGCTCATAAAATAACTGCAATGGATCGCACATAGTGATTCTATAAATGTCTCATGGTGAGTTAGCGCGAGGATTTAAAGGAAAAAGTGCAAGACTTAAAGATTCCGAAATCATAGAGGTCTCTTCCCAGCTTTCTGATCAATCCTGGGCTCGAGCTACTTGTCTCTATTTCCATTTCGGCCCACAACAAATCGTCTGCGCCATCCACGTCCAAGACCTGCTCCCGACCACACGTGCTACAGGTAGGGAGGAGGGGGCGCAGACCTGTTGGAATGCGGACAACCTCCCCTTCCCTCCTCAGACAGTAGCCCCTACATCCGGGCAACACTGATGAGCAGCATCACTCTGACACGGGGGGACGTTGTTATAGCACCCCCATCTGGATACGATAATGGACTGCACCACCCCTCGGTTTGTTTGATTGTTGAGATTGGAATGTTTCGCTTCTGTTCAAAGAAGTCCAGCGAGGAGAGAGAATTTAGGAGGAGAGGTGAAGATGGGGTGATAAATTGCGGGATACCTGGGCGAGATATTTCATAGGCAATAAAACGGAACCCCGGCAAAAAAATATATATATTAGTTTTACTGCCTGTAAAAAAAGGGGGTTCTCACATTTAATTACGCATTAACTAGTTTTGAAGTACGATCCTTTCGAGGAAAAGTGAAACTAAGCTAGGGAATAGCCAAAAGTTAGCCTATGGATATTTAAAAAGAATAAATGATAATCTGCGAAAAAAGCCCCTGAATTTGCGTTTGAAATTTAATGTTGCGTTGTTGTTTAGCTCTTTTGTCTGTTATATCTTTTTTGTATTGCATCACTGTATAGATTCAAAATAACGTGACGGATTGAAAATACATGGCAAAAATGCATACTAGCAAATAGGATTTACCTGGCTCCAAAGGGTGCATTATCATAGCTTTCTTTGTGTGTTGTTCTCGTTATTAATTCTTCAATGCTGAATATCTGATTCTTTATTAATTCTGCATCGTATGTATTCGTTCATAGTGCGTTTCGTTGAAATCGTTTTGGTTGTAAATAGAAAATTCTTGAAATACAGTTGCATGCCAAATTGGAACGATGACTGAAGGCATAAAGGTGAAGAAAGAGAAGAAGCCCTTGACATTCGTGAAAGACAACTGAAAGTGCCGCTTTTGGCTTAAAAAAATTTCGGTTAACGTTTAATACTACAACTACCAAGTTAGTCAAAATGATTGGTATTAACATGGTAGACATAGGTTTATCTTAATTATGCTAGTTTTATTATTGTTAAAAGTTCGAATGTCAGAGCACGACAATATCTCAGTAATAAGGGTTTATCATAAACCCCTTGGAAACGCCCTCTACATCTGATTACGTAGAAAATTAAGTTCGCTTGTCATTAAAACAAACGTGTAAGTAAAAGAGAGTTGGGAAACAAGCGTTAGAGTAACAGAGGGATAGGAGAGTGACAAGTAAATGCTCGAATTTCTGCTTCGAGAAAGTTTAACATAGAAAAATTAATTTGATTTAAGAGGTTTTATAATATTTTGTAACATAAACTCTAGGATTTTTAGAAAAAATAATTTTACAGTTCAAATATTCAAAATATCATTGTTAGAGAATTTCAGAGCCGTTAAAGCGTACTACAGGAGGTAGAAACTAAGGCTTAATTGAAATGAACTTTCAAAGTGTCCCATGAAGAATTTATTTCTTACAACAATTTATCTAGGTATTTATCTGTCTGTCATGTTGTTTTAGCGTAGAAAAATGCGGTCATTCTTCTTCAGAATTACCCATGGGATTCCGGAAGACCACCTGAATGATTATCTTAGATCTAACTCCTCAAACATTGCACTTTTTTCTAAAGACTCGTTATATACTATAGAGAGATAGATACCCATCTCCTTGTCTGAACCATTCACTTAGAGAATTTTTAGTTTCGGTGAGAAAGAAATGGCAACACTTTACCTAGCAGTAAAGTTAAGCTCATCATAACAATATTCTCTACAGCATTTTCTCCTTTTTTAATTTAATGCTGCTTTCCAGAACCTCATTTATTCTTATGAGCCTTAAATTCAAGTTCCATATTCAAATTCAAACGTTTGAATGCACGAAACTTCAATCAAAACTATATTACCTGCGATAACATCACTGTTACTTAAGAACTATGTTAAACAATAAAGTCTTTTCATTTCACTCATCCCTTTCAAAGAAAAGAAGGTAAAAGGGGTCAAGGAATCGTATTAAATATGTTATGCAAAATAAACGTCGATTACAATCTGAGATCTAAGTGCTTTTTACACTTTAATAGCCAATTTATGAAAAATTAGCCAAAAGAGTGTTTAGTCTCGAGATAAAGTGTGTAACTCACATAGTGGTAGAGCACAGCCAAAAATTCGCCTATCTCGTATGAATAATTTGTTTCGAGAATGTTTTTATAAATTTTTGTACAAAAGATCTTTCTTTATAAATTTTTTTATTAAATATTTTTTTTCTATAGGTATTTTTTTTAATAAAAACTTATTTAATTAAAAGTTAATTATTATTTTTTTAATAAAAACTTTATAAAATGTATTTTAAGCCTTCGTCGAATCTATTGAATGCGTATATTTTAATAATCAACACACATTAACTAGATTCAATGAATCAATTTATTCGTTGTTTGTTTAGTTTCCTTGAATTTTCCAAGTACGTTTTTTGTTGCAGTCAAAAATAAAATTATTCAGGAAACACACCATGTATTTTCTAATACTGCTGGCACTTATGACAGTGAAACTGCTAATATAACGTATTTATCCAAGCTTTGGCCTCCATCATCTTGGTAAATTCCACTTTTATCGCTCACTTTTTTTTAATAGTTTTAGACTACATTATGCGCCAGACTTTGGAAATAATATATGCTTTACATCCCCCTTTGGTTTGAATTCATTCCGGTTTGTGATTTTTTTTCTAGAACTGTTACTATCATTGCACGTGTGTCTAAGTGTAAAGGACCAGGAATATGGAAAAATTCCCGAGATATTGATAACGAGAAATGAACCGACCTTCGTGGTTCAGTTGAACTCTCCACTATTTCTCCATCGAAATAGGGAGTGCTTATATTATTTTGGATTAGCAAATTATGCTTTCCGGTTAGACGAAGCATAAATAATAAGAAGTAAAGGAGATCTGAAAAACATTGAAAACAAAAATATCGTCTCACCTTTCTTTCTCTAGTGTAAAAAAGAAACTGTAAAGAAATTAATTTGATGGGTTATTAAATCACTTGACGATAAAAGGGAGCCTTTTGCTTTACTTACATAATAGGTAATAATGCATTTGTTACGCAGCAGAGGCGCCATGTTAAGGCCCTATTCACATTGCTTACTGAGCGTAGCTTTGCGTTTCTCCGTTGTCGCCAAGATTGTAGACATGACCTGTGATTGGTTTGAAGCATCACGTGTTCATTGCTATGAGGTCTGTGATTGATTAAAATGTATATCACTGACGCTCCGAAAGCAACAGGAACAAGGTCTTAAGACGTTTAAAAATTAGATTCTCGTCACTGTCTGTGCAAAAAAATACTATTCCTTTTATGATTCATCTGATACGGTGAAATCAATTGATTCATTCTTAACTGCAGTCACTAAATGTAAAAACTATCATAAGTATTATCACCATCATCATTGTTTTCATCATTGCCCTTGAATAATGAACCCTTTTACTAACCCTAAAGCCTGTTCAAAACTTTTTGCCCAATTAATGTACACCTTTCTTAGCAATTTGTCTGTAATGCTGATAAACAGTGAGATTATGGTATATATATATAAAAAATAGTTCCGCAACTGACTGACTGATTGACTGACTGACATACAACGCACAGACCAAACCGCTGGACCTAAAGTGCTTAAATTTTGCATGGCGATTCTTCTTACAGTGTAGGGGTGCACTAAGAAAGATTTTTGAAAAATTCTTAGATTTTTTAAAATTAGATTTTTAAGCTGTCTTAGTAAATTTTTTAAAGTTTGCATTTAAAATAATTATTTGAGGGTTATAAAATTTATAGCCCGAGAAAGATCATAAACATTCCTTTAAAATTAAATATTTTTCGAATCTTTATCTCCATTTTCTGATTTTTGGTGAATTATTAAAGATTAATTTTTAGAATTTAATTTATTAAATGCTGATCACGGGATTTCTTTTTCTGGTACTTTAAATAAATTTATCGTCACGTGCATAACAACTACATAGACCCAAAACAAATATTTTTCTTTTTTTGCTAATGCGGCAGACGATTGGACATTATCCGAAAAAATATTAAAATACAGTAAAAGATATGTTTCTCAAACTGCACTATATTAAGTGTACTATATTCTTTAGTATGTACTATTAGATTTAATTTGAATATTTTCTTCTGCATTATTTTGTTTATAAAAATATCCGTTACGATTTTTTTATAAATATTTTTTCGTTTCTTTTTTTACATTAATTGCATACATTGATCGTTGTATTTATTATAAATATATTTATACATTTTTTCGGCATTAAATGCATACATTCACCGTTGTATTTAATTTAATTTGAATGTACTCCGTAGCGAAGTGCGGGTTTTCAGCTAATATATATATAAATAAGAATAAGATGAAAGAGAAAACCAGTAATAGCTCTAAAGCTACTTGCAGCCAGGAACAAACATGTAAAGAAAAGTATGAATAAGATTTTTGACAGCATTTCTTCATCAGCGGTGTCAATACTGTCTAAAAACCAATGGATTGTTTCTGATGAATATGATCTATTAAATAAACACACTCAGACACCGTACAATCCATTATTAACAGAAGAATTGAATAATAAATTAATTAAGTTTGAATAAAAGTACTTAACCAAAGAACACCAAGCCTGGCGCTAGTCATAGTGAAAGTTAAGAACTTGTAACCGCAAGATGACTGACGTCATAAAACTAGCAACCATTGAGGTAGTGGATTCTCAGTTACAGACTTACTTAGGTTACCATATTTTAAGACTATTATTCCTTTAATTATTTAGTTTTTATTATTGCTACTACTATGAGTTAATTTTATTTTTATTTTATTTTACTTATGATTTTTATTTTTATTTTTAGTAGTTATTATTTTTATTTTAACCTATTGTTATATTTAACTTATTAATGCAACAGAACAAACTATTCATTAAAACAAAAACAACCAATTATGTTTTTGGATAGACTTACTGGGTAATTATTACGAGTTAGCACAGCTTTCAAGTCTATAATATGCTTAATCCTATTGTCTTTAGAACATAGCCTATTTATACGAACTAACTGATTTACAATAATGTTATTAAAAACAGATTTATGTAAATATGTTAGATAATTTTGAAATTTAACAATATTAAAATTATAGTCAGATCTTTTGTCGTATAAGTCAAAAGTAAATTTACTGTTAGTACTTAATTTAATATTAATATCTAGAAAGTTTACATTAATATTATCATGGCTACTTTTAATTAGTTCCAAATTAGGAGGGTAAAAATTTAAGTCTATAGGGTTATTACTTTTATTAATTACTATTATATCATCTATATATCTAAATATATTGTAATATATATATATATATATATACATATATATATATATATATATATATATATATATATATATATATATATATATATATATATATATATATATATATATATATATATAAGAGAGCGAGAGAGAGAGAGTATGTATTCAGTTCCTAAAGACAAAAAAACTTTTCATAAAAAAATGTAATAAAATTTCTCTATGAACGGCTCTTCCCTGAATGTACAGCTCCGTCCGAAATTAATGGGTTTAAAATCTCTAAACCCATTTACGTAAATTACACATTCAAATAACAGAATATTTTCCCCCTTTTCATTTCCTAAGTATTATACTGCGATGCCTTCCGAATTCTTTCCCCTGAAAGAAAGAAAAAATCCCGCTTTTGCAGTTTTTACGTTAACTGGAATCTGAAGATGAAAAGCGCCTTTATCAGTCCGCCTACATGGCACTATATTGTTAACCTGCCGTAAACACGAGTTAAACCTTCAGGTGCGGAATTCGAGAATCCTGCGAGCCTTCTTATTTCGGCAATTCACCCATGCAAATGATGGGTTGCCTTCTAGAAGATTACATGTCACGAGATCAGTCTGAATTTGAAAAAAAAAATAAATAAAAAATTCGGGGGCCAATTTTTTTGGGGTAGATATTTTATGGGAGCTGAAATAATTTGGTAGAGCGTCCGGATGTTGTTTCATAAACTACGGTAATTTTAAATCGTAAATAACATTTTTTTTTCACTTTTAAATGTAAATATAAACTTTGGAAGGTTATTTGGTATCACCAATCGTTAGGTTTGAAGTGAAATTGTGGGAATCATGTTTTTTTTTTTAATGAAAATCTAGGTCAAATTGAAGGTTGAAAAGGAAAATGTCGTTCTCTATCAAATATTTTTTTGTTTGTTGTTTTTACCCTTTTTCGGATAAAAATTTTTAGCGCATGAAAATTACAGATTGAATGCGCAGTGTACCAAACAAGTTAAGTCCATGATATATGTCATCAAATTCATAAAAAGTATTATTAATACTAGCTATCTCTTTTTCTTCAATATCGACCGCTGAGGAAGGATAAGCCGATATTCATATTTTTTTTGTAATGTAATTTATTAAGTTACCAATAAAAAGACCATTAAAAAATATTGCGGCAAATTCAGAAGCTCCGTTATTTAAAAAGAAAAAAAAAATCAGGTAGTCTCTTCTAACGAAACTACCGCGGGTTATTAACGTAGGATTACTTATCGTTGCTTACCTCTTTTTTTCCTCTCCTGTTTTTTACGCATTTTGGTACTTTTCTGTTTAATCGTTTACTGCTTACCCAAGCGATACGGACTGGGTTTGGCGCGCTGACAAAATTATAACTCGCGACGACAGACGTCTGAAATTTTGCTTTACCGTGGACCTCTATGGAGAAACGTAATCTTGCGTTAAAATACTATCTGTCATTAGATTGTATATAATTAAACTGTTATGTCTTACTTTCTGTTCTTTCCTCTGTATAGCATAACAACATTAACTACCTAAATAAATTTTCCTGATAAATATATAGCATTACTGAAGAATCTCCATGTAAAGAAACTTCATTTATTTATTTATTTTATTTTTTATTTATTTTTTTTTTTTGGGGGGGGAGGGGGGATCTTTGCTGAAAACGACACTGACATGCAAATCAATTCTCAAAAGATGAAACAAAAATTCAATACGATTGATTCAATGTATGATAACTAATATGGAATGCTTATCGTTTATATATATATATATATATATATATATATATATATATATATAAAATTGCATGAAATATCCCGTTATGCCACTGCCTTGCTTTTAGCTGGAACCTTTAATTACAAAATGTAATATTCCTTTTTAGTGGTGGGTCTCTATTAAAAGATGAAAAACTATCCACTGTGGTACCATGCTCGGGAATGGATGCATGTTAATTAAGAAACGGGTGTGTTCGTCCAGCCGAGGCTTTTTTTTCCTTCCTTTCTCTGCCAAGGAGCGTTTGACAGCGCAGAACAATAGGCCGAAAGAACGAGATGAATGGAAAAGTCCCAAAGTTTCCGGAAACATTGTATTAAAGTGTTAATCACTTACACTCTCGGGTTTTAATACAGCACCGCGTTGGGCTCAGTTAATAGAAGTAGAGCGTGAAATGAATGCTTGACCCTTGGAAAGTAATTATTTTTTAAAACGGTGTTTGTTAGTGCTCGCTTGGTATGAAAAAAAGAAAGGGCATTTATTGCCAATACCGTTTGTCACTTATTAAGAAATGGCAAGTTATAACGTGGAATGATGGCATGGGAGTTTTTAAACGCATGACCTATATTCATGATCGATAAGTACTGCATGTGATGTTTGATGAGTGTAGATCAGTGGTTCTTAACCTCTTGTTTACCAGGGACCACTTCAAAAAAAAAATAATAATAATAATAATAAATAAATAAATAATTTCAGGTACTCTCTTCTAACGAAACTACCGCGGGTTATTGACGTAGGATTACTCATTGTTGCTTACCTCTTTTATATGTATATATATATCTATATATATGTACGTATGTATATATATATATATATATA